>PVKU01003584.1:0-20287 GCA_004027475.1 Anoura caudifer
ATACAGTATACAACAATAAGACTGAAACCTAATGTGAATTATGAACTTTGGGTGATAATGATGCGTCAAGGTAGGCTCCTCAATTATAACAAAAGTACCAGTCTGTGAAATATTGATAATGGATATGGGGGAATATGAGAAATCTCTCTGTTTTCCACTTAATTTTGCTGTGAACCTAAAACTTCTCTAAAAAATAAAATCTAGTAGTGTTATGATTAAAAAATCAAAAGGAACTATTTAAAAAATAATTTTTGTTGCAGAGAAATACAGGGAGATCAATATAAGTTTTTTAGATATAACATATATTAAATTAGGATAAAATTCTGTAAGGGAAGTGAATGAAATATGAATTCAAGGGGAACAAATGATATATCCCTGATTGGTGTGGTTCAGTGCATTGGGTGTCATCCTGCAAACCAAAAGTTCACTTGTTCAATTCCAGGTCAGGGTGCATGCCTGGGTTGCAGGCCAGGTCCCCATTTGAGCATGTGAGAGAGGTAACCGATCAATGTTTCTCACACATATTGATATTTCTCTCCCTCTCTTTCTCCCTCCCTTCCACTCTCTCTAGAAATAAATAAAATCTTTTAAATAAATAAATAAAGTAAAATGTCCAAATGTTGAATAATTTATTCATATGTTTTTAAAAGACTGATATTGAATATCAAATAGATATGCCATTTAGATTCTATTGGATACATTTAAAAGAATACGATAAACAGTCTTATTTAAAATGTCAATATTTATGAGACATCAGAATTTTTATTCTTTGTAGTTATTTAAATTCACAAGAAAAAATTAGATATAAAATTAGAAATATGCAAATGGTGATATAGTTTTCCAAAATGTTTTTAGGGAACATACAAGGAAAAAAAAGAGAATTAAAGACTGGTTAACTAGTCCTAGTAATGATCTTATACCCAGACAAAAAGAGACTCTGCCTTGAACCCTACATTTAGAGAGCCCCATGTGTCATAGCACAAAATAAGAATTTGGAAAGGATATTTCCATTATTAAGATCTGACACTCAGTTCTAGCACAGTGTTGTACTTATCTATTGCTGTGTAAGACATTACTCCAAATCTTAGTTGCTCAAAACAACACACATTATTTTCTCATGGGTTCTGTGGGTCAGAAATCTGGGAGAACCTTAGCTGGATCCTCTACTTCAGGGTCTCTCAGAAAGCTGCAGTCAAGGTGTTGCCATTGATCTCATCTAAAGGCTCAACTGGGGAAGGATGTGTTTCTAAGCTCACTCCCACAGTTGTTGGCTGGATTCAGTTCCTTAAAGGTTATTGGACTGACGTTATCAGTTTTGTGTTGGCTGTTGTCCAGAGGCCACCCTCAGTTTCTTGTCATGCGGGCCTCTCCAACATGGCAGCTTGCTTCATCAAAGCCAGCAATAGAGAGAGTGCCAGCAAGACAGAAGTCATGTCTTTATAATATAATCTCAGAAATGACATTCCATCACTTTCACTGTATTCTATTCATTAGAAGCACATTGCTGGGTTCAGGACACACCCAAGGAGAGGGGATTACACAAGAGCATGAATAAGAAGGCAAAGCTCACTGGGAACCATTTTAGAAGGCTGTGTACTATACACAGTATGACTATAAGTTTAAACATTTGCTGTTGTAATTAATGCTACTGAAGTCCCAAGGAAATTGGTCTCCATACCTCTTGTCCTCGATCATTGAAACAAAAGGTCATGGTAACTACATGTTGTGAAGATTTATGTATTGTGCTGCTACTGTCTCTAGAGATGGACCCTTGTTTGGAATGCAGTGAGAATTTAGCAGTGATAGTGATTAGGTAAGAGAAAAAGATGAATTAACTTGTGAAATCTCTCTCAGTTAGTATGAAGGCAATGTTTACTTACATAATGATATATTAATACCCAGTAGGGCCTCAGTTGTACATGGTGGTTGAGGAATATTTCCCTGTAGCAAACAATTCATACTACTCTTTTTTTTGGGGGGTGGTTGTAGAAACAAGAGGTTAAGAATAGTACAGGAAATGTAAAAGCCAAAGAACTTATATGTACAACCCATGGACTTGAACTAAAGGCAGGGAGTGTGAGTGGGAGGGGGTGTGCAGGGTAGAGGGGAATAAAGGGGGAAAAATGGGACAACTGTAATAGTATAATCAATAAAATGTATTTTTAAAAAAGAACATAATTAGTGATTTTGCTAAAATGAAGATAAGAAAAACATATTTTAGAATATATATATTTATTGATTTGTTAATAATGCATGTCTTTATTTTATTACTCATCCAATCATATCTGGTCCAACAACAGAATACCTAAATACCTGTGGTAATAGATAGATGTGGTCATTTTGATATTCTTCCAGTTGTGCTGCTTTACACACAATTATCAAGTTGTGTAACAATTATAAAGAACATAAGAGTTTATTAGCTTGATTATTAACTTTGAACAATTTAAAAATATCTAAGCCTCCATTTTTTAAAAAGATTTAATTTATTTTTTAGAGAGGGGAAGAAAGGGAGAGAAACATCAATGCATGGTTGCCTCTCTGCATTGTGTACTGGAGACCTGGCCCACAACCCAGGCATGAATTGAACCAGTGACCCTTTGATTTGCAGGCCAGTACTCAACCACTGAGCTGTACCAGCCAGGGCATCTAAGCCTCCATTTTTATGATTGAATTTTTTATTTTTCAATTATAGTTGAAGTACTTATAGTTGGCTAGTATAATTTATGTTATATTAGTTTCAGGTGTACAACAGAGTGATAGACATTTATATACCATATGAAGTGATTACTCCAGTAAATCTAATACCCATCTGGTACCATACATAGTTATTACATTATTGACTATATTTCCTCTGCTGTACTTTATATCCTCAAAACTACTTTTTATAAGTGACAATTTGTACTTCTAAATATTTTTCACCTTTTTCACCCATCCTCTCTCACCCCTCTCACCTGGAAACCATCAATCTGTTCTCTGTATCGATAGTTCATTTCTGTTTTGTTTCTTTTGTATTTTTAGATTCCACATGTAAGTGAAATCATATAACATTTGTCTTCTACCTGATTATATCACTTTGTATAATATCCTCTAGGTTCATTCATGTTGTTGCAAAGGCAAGGTTTCATTCTTTTTTATGGCCAAGTAATATTTCATTGTGTATACATACCACTTCTTCTTTATCCAACCATCTATCAGTGGACATTTAGGTTACCTTGACATCTCAGCCATCATAAATAATGTTGCATCAAACACAAGGGTGCATATATTTTTTCAAATTAGTGTTTTGGATTCCTTTGGATAAATACCCAGAAGAGGAATTGATATTGATGGGTATATGGTCGTTCTATTTGAGGAAACTCTGTACTGTTTTCCATAGTGGCTATACCAATTTATAATCCCACCAACAGTGTCCAAGGGTTTTCTTATTGTTTGTTGATTAATTGACAGTAGCCATTCTGACAGATGTGAAATGATATCTCACTGTGGTTTTCCTTTGCATTTCCCTGATAGTGATATTGAGTATCTTTTCATATGTCTGTTGGCCATCTTTTTTTCATCTTTGGAGAAATGTTTATTCATGATCTCTGCACATTTTTCAATTGAATTGTTTTTTTATGAGTCACATGAGTGCTTTATATATTTTGGATATTAACCTCTTATTGGATATATCATTTACAAATATCTTCTTCCATTCAGTAGGTTGTTTTTTTGTTTTGTTTTGCTTTGTTGATGGTTTTCTTTGCATTGCAAAAGCTTTTTAGTTTGATGTAGACCCATTTGTTTCTTTTCTCTTCAGCTGTCTTTTTCATAGGAAACATATTCAAATTTTTTTTTACTAAGACCGATGTCAAAGTATTTATTGCCTATGTTTTTTTCTAGGAGTTTTATGGAGCTTAAATGTCTTACATTTAAGTCTTTAATCTACTTTGAATTTATTTTTGTATATGGTGCAAGGAAGTGGTCTAATTCTTTTGCATGTAACTTACAGTGTCCCCAACACCATACATTGAAGACAGAACAATGGAAAATTGTAACAGTTGGAAATTGTAACCCACCCCACCATTCTTTTGACATTGTTTCTATAAGTGGTAACTCTGACTAATATGTGATTTGTAGATGAACAGCATATTTGTATAAATATCCTAAAAACTAGTTTTAAAAGATATAGACTCCGATTTTCAGGCATCCCAGCTCCAGGAGATTTGCTGACCTTCATCCATGGAGCCAGGATGATGTGAATCCAGGATGATTAAACCTGGGTGATGCACACTGGATCATCACTTGCCTTATCAGAATGTACTGCACTCATCTGCACGTAGAGAACTTTGCAACTACTTTCCTTGATCTCTTTGTTCTGTTCCCCTCTCCCTCCTTATAAAAATCTCTGCCTCTACTGAGAGGGGGAGATGGGCTTTGAGACCCGAGTCCCACATCTTCCAGGTGGCTGGCACCTGAAAATAAACTACTTTACTTTATATCAGAACCTGCCTCTTGAGTACTGGCTTTTATAGCAGCAGGCAGCCGGACCTTCTTTCAGTCACAAAGAGACTGTCTTTACCTCATTGTATATTCTTGCCTCTTTTGTCATAGATTAATTGACCACATAGGTGTGGTTTATTTCTGGGCTGAAACTGAATTTTTATTCTTGACCTGGGCCCTGCATATATCTACATCTTTTCTCTTCTCCAACCAACCACTTCATGTCCAGCTAATGATGTTACTTCCTAGTTCACTGAAAAGCAGGGAGCAACAGAAGAGAACTCCTTTTTCCCCCTCCTACTAAAACTCCTTGCCTCCCTATATTTCTACCCTTAGACTCTGTCTTTCCTCAAGGCACCACAAATGTGTCCATTTAAAGCTACCCCCTCTGCCCAGCCAGTGTGGCTCAGTTGGTTGGAGCATCTTGTGCAGCAAAAGGTTGTAGATTTGATTCCCAGTCAGAGCACATACCTAGCTTGTGGGTTTGGTCCCCAATTAGGGCGCATGCAGGAGGCAACCAATCACTGTTTTTCTCTCTCTCTCATCAATAAATATATAAAAATTAAAAAAAATAAAGTTAGCTCTTCTACTTGTGCACTGAATCCCAGCCTCTCTCACTCAAGGACATCATTCCTACAATTCCTTCTTCAATCCCTTGTCCCTTTTCCCCCCTACTTTGTTATTCATACCAGAACATACCATTTTAAAAATCTTTCTTCTTGACCCCAGAACATACCATTTTAAAAATCTTTCCTCTTGACCCCAACTCTCCTTCTACATTATGCTGCATTTCTCTTCTTCCTCTTATGACAAACTTCTTTAAAAGAGTTGGCTGTACAGTCCTGGCAGGTGTGGCTCAGTGGATTGAGTGCTGGCCTGCAAACTGAAAGGTCACTGCTTCTATTCCCAGTCAGGGCCCATGCCTGGGTTGTGGGCCAGGTCCATGGTTGGGGGCTTGTGAGAGGCAACCAATTGATATCTCTCACACACATCGATGTTTCTCTCCCTCTTTTTCTCCCTCCCTTCCTCTCTCTCCAAATAAATAAATAAAATCTTTAAAAAAAGATCAGACACTTGAAATCTATGTAATCTTATTAACAATGTCACCTCCATAAATTAAATTAAAAAAGAGTTGGCTATACTCTTATTCTCTTCTTCTTCACCTACTACTCTCCCTTGAAGCCTCTCACTTATTCCATCAAGAGGTGGGTTTAGACTTCTGGCCAAGATGGAGGCATAGGCAGACACACTGAGCCTCCTCGAATAACTTAAATAAGGACAACAACAATTTAGAAACAGAATAACAACCAGAACTGACAGAAAATTGAACTGCATGGGAGTCCAACAACCAAGGAGTTAAAATAGACACATTCATCCAGACCGGTAGGAGGGGCAGCATCAGGCAGCTGGGTGGATAGGGGTCCACGGAAGTAGTAGCACCAGGTGCACAAGGCAGCAGCTGACAAACCCCAGGAATGCAAGTCGGCAGTGGGCAGACCCTAGGTGCGTAGGCAGTGGCTGACTGACTGGGCGATCCCACATTTGTGTGCAGATAAACCAGGCAGATCCGGGGATCGAGACAGACTGAGTAACCCAGGGCCCCAGCACGGGGAAATAAAGCCTCAAACCACCAATAGAAAACACCTATGGGGGTTGAGGCACCGGGAAAGACTCCCAGCCTCACAGGAGAGTTCCTTGGAGAGACCCACAGGGTCCTAGAACCTACACAAGCCCACCACATGGAATCAGCATTAGAAAGGCCCAGTTTGCTTGGGGAAAGCTCGGAAGGGACTGAAATTGGACAGAGAGCAGAGCAAGCGCCATTGTTCTCTCTCTGATCCCACTCCCACATACAGTGTGACAACCCAGCCACTGGGTTGCCTCACCCTGGTGAACACCTAAGGCTCCACCCCTCACTACACAACAGGAAATACAAGAAAAAATAAATAAATAAATGGCCCAGATGGAAGAATAGATCAAAGCTCCAGAGCAAATACAACTAAGTGATGAAGAGATAGCCAACCTATCAGATGCACAGTTAAAAAACACTGTTGATCAGGATGCTCACAGAATTGGTTGAATATGGTCACAAATTAGATGAAAAAATGAAGGCTACACTAAGTGAAATGAAGGAAAATGGACAGGGAACCAATAGTGATGAGAAGGAAACTGGGACTCTAATCAACGGTGTGGATCAGAAGGAAGAAAGAAACATTCAACCAGAAAAGAATGAAGAAACAAGAATTCAAAAAATTGAGGAGAGGCTTAGGAACATCCAGGACATCTTTAAACATTCCAACATCTGAATTATAGGGGTACCAGAAGGGGAAGAGGAAGAGCAACAAGTGGAAAATTATTTGAACAAATAATGAAGGAGAACTTCCCCAATTTGGTAAAGGAAATAGACTTCCAGGAAGTCCAAGGAGGCTCAGAGAATCCCCAAGAAGTGGGACCCAAAGAAGCACACACCAAGGCACATCATAATTACATTAGCCAAGATTAAAGATTAGGAGAGAATCTTAGAAGCAGCAAGAGATAAGGCGATAGTAACCTACAAAGGAGTTCCCATCAGACTGTCAGCTGATTTCTCAAAAGAGACCTTACAGGCAAGAAGGGGCTGGAAAGAAGTATTCCAAGTCATGAAAGGCAAGGACCTACACCCAAGATTGCTCTATCCAGCAAAGCTTTCATTTAGAATGGAAGGGAAGATAAAGCACTTCTCAGATAAGGTCAAGTTAAAGGAGTTCATCATCACCAAGCCCTTATTATATGAAATGTTAAAAGGACTTATCTAAGAAAAAGAAGATAAAAAATATGAACAATAAAAAGACAGCAGACTCACAATTATTAACAACCACACCTAAAACAAAAACAAAAGCAAACTAAGCAAACAATTAGAAGAGGAACAGAACCACAGAAATGGAGATCACATGGAGGGTTAGCAACAGGGGAGTGGGAGGGGGAGAGAGGGGTAAAAGGTACAGAGAATAAGTAGGATAGATGGTAGGTAGAAAATAGACAGGGGAAGGCCAGAATAGTGTGGGAAAAGTAGAAGCTAAAGAACTTATGACACATGGACATGAACTGAAGGGGGGGAATGTGGGTGGGAGGAGGTGTGCAGGGTGGAGGGGAATGAAGGGGAGAAAATGGGACAACTGTAATAGCATAATAAATAAAATATACTTTTAAAAGAAGAAGTGGGTTTACAAGGTCTATCTCTCCTCCATGTAAATCAAACAGTAAATCAGACATGTTTGTAACTCTCTCGTAACCAATAGAATGCAGACATGCTGCATCACACTGCATAATTTCTTTTTTAATTATTTTTTTATTTTAATTGTTGTTCAAGTACAGTTTTCTGCCTTTTACTCCAATCCCAGTCCACCCCCTCAGCCCTCCCCACCTTCCTCCCATTTCCACCCCCCACCTTGTTTTTGTCCATGTGTCCTTTATACTTGTTCCTGCAAACCCTTCACCTTTTCCCCTGAAATTCCCTCCACTCTCCCATTTGGCCACTGTCAGCCTGTTCTCTGTTTCAGTGCCTTTGGTTATATTTTGCTTGTTTGTTTTGTTGACTAGGTTCCTGTTAAAGGTGAGATCATATGGTATTTGTCTTTCACCACCTGGCTTATTTCACTTAGCATAATGCTTTCCAGTTCCATCCATGCTGTCTCAAAGGGTAGGAGCTACTTCTTTCTGCTGCATAGAATTCCATTGTGTAAATGTACCACAATTTTTTGAACCATTCATTTACTGATGGGTACCTAGGTTGCTTCCAGCACTTGGCTATTGTAAATTGTGCTGCTATGAACATTGGGGTACACACTGCATAATTTCTGAGGCTAGGCCAGAAAATATGAAACAGCCTCTTCCTTGCACACTGCAACACTTGCCTTTGGAGCCATGAGTGCCATGTAAGGGTTCCACTATCCCAATGTTGCCATACTGTGAAGAAGCCCAGGCTACATGGGAAGGACACACGTAAGTGTTCTGGCCAGCAACCCCAGCAGAGATCCAGCTGGCAGCCAGCATCAACTGTCAGACATATGAGAGAAGATGCCTCCAGATGATTTCAGCTCTCAGCAGTTAAGTCACCCTCAGTCCTTAAGTTTTCCAAGCTCACATCACTGAGTGAAAACAAGCTGTCCCGTGTCCTTTTTGAATTTCTGACACAGTAATCCACAAGCATACTAAACTGGTTATTTTATACCACTATGTTTTGGGGTGGTATGTTAGGCAGCACCAGTAACTAGAATAGTGTGTGTGTATACATATGAGGTCTGTCCAGAAGCTATCCAGCCATGTAATAGGAAAAATAAAGACATTTACTGAAGAAGACACAAGATACAAGAAACAGTATACACAGGACAATAATGCCTCAGTCTCCTTCCAAGTAGGCACCTTGGGACCTCACACAGTCCCCCCAATCAGCTGCCTTATTGTATTTTCCTGAATCTCATTGATGGTCTGAAAGCTCCTCCCTTTCAAAGGTGATTTTAGTTTTGGGAAAAGCCAGATGTTGCAGAGCACCACATCCGGGCTGTGGGGGCCTTAGTCACCTGGGTGATTTGATGTCTCATGAAAAAACTGCACAAAATGTGATGTATGAAAGGGTGCATAGTAGTAATGACCAGTTGCCCATACCTGCGTCCTTCTGGCTAATCCAAATAGTTTCTGTGGAGGTATGTTTAAGTTTAATGCAAAATTTGATGCAGATTCGTTGCTTTAATCACTCAGTCATTTTAAATATGTCGGCCACACAATACACATGCTCTCTCAACAGTGTCTACTGCCCCTACTGACTAGTACAGTGAAGTCATCATTGTTCATGCATGTGCATTCCAGTCCACTCTCCTTGGTTGCCAGTAAACCATTTTCATTATGTTAACAATGGCTGCACTTTTTCCAGACAGACCTAGTATATACATATATATTCATATATTTTCTAGCTTCATGTGCTGAGAAGGCCTAGAAACAATGGCATCCTGGTAACACTGAGGAAATCAGGCATCCATATCTTGGTTTCCAAATACCATCCACTGTTAAAGGAAGCCAGAGCCACTCAGTTAAAGGCTGATTCCTGAGCTGAGGCAAGAAAAGTAAAAATTGAATCTGAATTACCTCTTGTACCAGAAAGTAAGGAAGTGCTTAAATAATGTTGAGGACAGCCCTGGCTGATGTGGCCCAGTGGATTGAGTGCTGGCCTGCAAACCAAAGGGTCACCGGTTTGATTCCCAGTCGGGGCACATGCCTGGGGTGCAGGCCAGGTCCTCAATGGGAAGCATGTGAGAGGCAACCACACATTGATGTTTCTCTTCCTCTCCCTCCCCCTCCCTTCCCCTCTCTCTAAAAATAAATAAACTCTTAAAAAAAAATAAATAATGTTGAGGACATTTCAAAAGGACATAGGAACTAGCCTGAAGGGCTTTCCCATTTGCAAAATTGGGGATAATTTAGACATCCAAAATAATAATGATAGTAACTTTATTAATTATAATTTATTAATAAAATAATTTATTGAATAAAATGGAAATTTATTGGTCAAGCCCTGGCTGGTGTGGCTCAGTGGACTGAGTGCCAGCCTTGCAAACAGGGATGTCGCTGGTTTGATTCCCAGTCAGGGCACATGCCTGGGTTGCAGGGCCCCCAGTGTGGGGCATGCAAGAGGCAGCCACAAATTGATGTTTCTCTCCCTCTCTTCTTCCCTTCCCCTCTCTCTAAAAATAAAGAAATACAATCTTAAAAAAAAGAAATTTATTGGTCCAGAAAATCTAAATAAATATGGTAATGAGTTATACTTCATTGAATAAAATAAGAATCCATGAGTCCATATTATATAAATAAATGAATAAATGGGAGAACAGGAATGCTTTCTGTTACACTGTATGTCAGCTAAACACTGAAGGAGAAATGACAAATTTTAAAAATTCACCATTTAACAAACATCACCATATTGGTTATTCCAATGGAGGTCATAGATGAATTATAAGGCAGATAAGTGGAGATTTAATAAGGTATCAGACACCTAGGAATTACAAAGAGACAAGTAGTGGCTTTATGAGGAAGAAACCTGACAGACTGGGTTGGCAGTACCAGGGGTTCGAGGGGCTCACCTTTTGATGTGATGCACTGAGAAAGGCACACATCATTTTTCTTTTGCCCTTACATGTATTTAGGTTTGAGGGACATCTAACAGAAATGAAAGGTCTGTACTCTTTAAAATGGATTCATTAAGTACTGGCCAGTGTGGCTCAGTTGGTAGGGCATAATTCCACAAAATGATAGGTCACCGGTTTGATCCTCAGTCAGGGCACATGCCTGGGTTGCAGGTTTGGTCCACACATGTGAGAAGCAACCAATTCATGTTTCTCTCTTACACTGATGTTCTCTCCCTCTCTTTCTCCCTCCCCTCCCCTCTCTAAAAATGAATAACATCTTAAAAAAGAAAAAAACCCGAAAAACAAAACTGAAAAAGCAACTGTTTAAAAAAAAGAAATTTTTGTTTAGTGTTTTGGTGCTGAAACTTAATAGCTTTAGCTTCTAAAAATACTTGGTTATCTTATGATCAAGGAAAGAGTACTTTTTTGTTTTTCTGCATTTGATTGAAATCTGCATGGTGACCTAACATGGTTTATTTTTTCAATCAAATGTACATCAATTTCAGATTTCCCCCAGAACTCTATTATTTCATTTACTAAATGCTACAACAACTTATTTTTTGGTTTGCTTTATAAATGATAAGCAAGGCCTTTTGATCAATAGATTTTTATACAGATTATTACATAAACTGAACTAAAAATAATAAAAAGTTAAAAAAAGAACAAAAATTCAATAGAGTAAATTTAAAGATTTAATTGTCTTTATTCAGTGATTCATGAATCAGGCAACATCCCATCTAGTAAATAGATACCCCCTAGGAACTAGACAAATGTAAGGCTTTTATAAGCAGAAATACGGGGAAAGGGGAACAAGGAAGTTAAAAGGGTAGATTATTTCAGGCAAGGTCATCTTTTCTTAGGGGAAAGAATGGGGTCTCACCAGACAGATTACCACTTTAGTGGTAACTAGGAAGGTACCACTAGTAAGGTACCACCTTAGTGTGACTAGGAAATTTCAGACTGATTCATTTAAAATTCCATTCCTGGGAGAGGCCGAAGCTGCAGTTAAATTAGGTATTAATTCTTGGTGGGGATTAGCAAAAGTGACTCCATTTGGGGCCTATCTTTTTTTTTTTTTTAATAAGAGCTAATTCAATATAATGGCCTCTTTGTTTAAATTAACACAACTAATAAATTATTAGTTTGGACCCTGATCCCAGTTTTTTTGTTTCATAATATGAACCCCTGTGGAAACAGCAAATGATAATATGAGTTGACTCTAAAACAAAATTGTGACATCGTTTGTACCATTTTGGGTCAACAAAATCTACCCAAGTAAATAAGATCTTTCTATTAAGGTCAAAATGAAGTTTAGGTAGGAGACACTAAAAGATCCAAGTTTGAAGTCCACTACAACATACACACTTCCTCCGATGTTTGTGCCATCACCACCACTTATCCCAGGGGCCCCAGGCTTCATTTCTCTCACCGAGCTTTAGGTCGGCGCCTGGGGAACAGGGTCCAGAAAAAGCCTTCAATCACTGTTCTAAGACAACTTCTTGGGGAATACTTCCCACCAACAACTCTCAGACTTCCCATAGGACCTCCCATGGAAAAATCTCTCTTCCTTATTGGCCCAACTGGTAAGTACCAATCATACACTCTTGCTCTGCTGACTAATCATGGTCTTTGTTTCTCTCTCCTTCTTCCTCCCTCTCCCCCTTCTCTTTTCTTCTTCCTCCTTTCCTTTCTTTTACTGTCTTTTTAAAAAATATATTCACAAACCTCCCCTTGAACTCCTGCACCTACTTGTTCTCACCAGCCTCTTTAGGAGAGTCCCACCCCTCACCCCTGACCACCCACTGTTAATCTGGAATGGACTTTAGATCTTTGACTGAAGTGGCTCAAGGTAACAAACCAGATCATTTACATTACATTGGATAATTATATGATTGTTCCAAAGGCTCAGAGGCTCTACTCTCCTGTTTCCCTCCCACTCTCTCTCTCTTTGTCTCTCTCTCTTTCTCTTAGGAATTAGGGTCAAGCCAGGCAGGTGCAGGACTTGCAGCCACCACACCCTTTAATCCTGGCATTGCTGAGCAAGGGCCTCTATCCCAGCCTCCCTGATCCAGCTAGCTGCCAGACCATAAGTTAGGATGGCAGAGGAGGAAGGTGGTGTGGACAAGGTGGATGTGTTCCTGGCTTTTGCCCAGGGTCCTACTCCTCCCAGAGGTACCCTACGTTGGGCCTTGAACAAGGCCTTCTTTATCTTCCTGGTCATTTTTCTGACACTACTGATGCTGGAGGCTCTTTATAAGCTGCTGTGTTCTCTACCATGGACAATGTTTGGGGACTGGCTCCTGGGAACACCTCAGAATGAGGAGGAGTTGGAATTGTGACCACCTTTTCTGTAAATATCCTTTAACCCTGCTATGGAGGTGAGAGGGGAGATGGGGGCAAGTAAGACTGTTGGGGACTATGGAGGGCACATTTGGATAGCTTAGAGCAGCTGTCTAAAATTTCTGCACCTATACTCCAGGAAACAATTTGAAAAAAATTTGTACTCCTCACATAGTTTTAAGCATCTAATTTTTTTCATCATAAATCAAAATTATTTCAAGGATGTAATTCCTGGCATATTAAAAATATTCACATTTTTAAATAAACAATTAAATCACCCTTTTGAATATCCAGGGGAACTAAAATATCAGAGTGACTTGATACCTACTATCATCCATTAAAAAATACATAAATATGTTCTTAACAATTGGGAATCATTCTTTTTCTTCTTTTTCTCTTTTCTCCTTGAACTCCTCTTACCATTCCACTTCCCCAGAAGCAGTTTTATGCTTTTATACTTGAAGGTCTACAATGAAAAGTATTTTTCTTTCTTGTGACCAAAACTCTAGTTTAAAAAAAAAATTTCTTCAGGGTTCTCGTTACAATTATGACAGCAGAACTGATCAAATAGCATGAAGATTGTACACAGTTTTTATAATTGTTAAAAATAAAAAATACATTTTTAATGAGGAGACAAGGTGGTGTTTATGGTGCCTTGGGAAAAGAAATGGGCTACATATCTGTTTATTTAAGATAAGATGAGATTATTTCCAGATTTCATGGCTGAGAACTCCATTTCTTTTTAAAGAGGGAGAAAATGTACAGTAAATGAGAAAAGGAAGAAAAAGAACCCCTACTGCAGGTATTTACTCAGGAAGACAAAATTTAGGAATGTTGAGGATCTGGAAATTAAATCCCTTATATCTCCCAAGTCCCAGTGCTCTTTGGAGAGTTTTCATTTTCCTCAATTTGAAGATGGTAGGCTTAGACGACTGGAAAGAAGTGGTGTGGAATTCTTTAAATGGAAGGGAGGGTTTGAAGTTCCAGGTCTCTGAGGGCTTGGAAGTGTGGGGATCTCTGCAGTCCTTGAAAGTGACAAGATGCTCACCAGCTGTGGAGTGCGCACGGATCCAGGAGGTGGGGAATCTCAGCCACTGGAACCGTGTCAGCCTTTCCACTTTCTCCACAAACTCATCTTTCAAGCCAGCCATGCCTCCACGAGTCCCTCCAGCCTCCCTAAAATTGTTTGAGGTGGAATGCAGGTGAGGCGGATGTCAAAGTAGGCTCTGGCCCCGTAGCTCAGCTGGTTGAAGCGTGATCCCTATACGCCAGGGTTGAGGGTTTCATCCCCAGTCAAGACACGTAGAAGAGTCAACAAAATCTCTCTTTAAAATCAATAAATAAAAGGGAGGGGGAAGAGATAATTTCCAAGTATTTCTAAAACAAGGAAACCAAAACCAAAGTCGGATTCTTCTCTCTGTTCTTTCCTCAGCTCCCCCCAAAAATAAAGGAGACGAGTCCCGAGGTATTTTCTGAGGCTCATTTCGTCTTGCAGCCCCCACAATGGCAATTTGCACAGATTCTCCTCAAGGTCCCCGCCACACAGGCCCAGTCCCTAGGCACTGGGAAAGCACGGCTTCTGGGTCATCACTGCCTGCGCCTAAGTGACCCCTCCAGAAATGGACGGATAACCACCTAGGTTCCACCTATTTGGTTGGTCATTAGTTCTGTGGTGAAGCTTGAAAAGCAAATCAACAATAGCAATAATAATAACAACATAATGTTTAGCGCGTTGATTTGTGTGCATGTGTTTTGATTTCACGTTTGGGAGACGGTTGGGAGACGTTGTCACCATTATGTAGAAGCAGCAGAGGCGCGAGCCCGTGTAAGGGAAGGGGCAGGCGCTGTCGATAAAGCGGTGGAATCTGGAACTTGACAGGTAGGAAAGCAGCTCGAAAGCTTGTCAACAGCCCATCGGAAGGAAAAGGTTTTATTTCCCATATAAGTGACTCCCGCCCTTCGGTGCACCAGGAGCAGCCTTGGAGGGCCCAATTCCTGAACTGCCTTGTTTCGTTGCCCCTCTCCTACTACGAAAGGTGGCTCAGTCCTTCCGGCACGCGACTCGGCAGCGGTTGGCTGGCTGAAAACAGCTTCATTGGCGGCGCCCTGGTGTCTGGGCAGTCAATGCCGTACGGCAAAATGGCGTCCCCCATGTCCTTAAGGACGCTCCGAGGGCACAAGCTCGTCCCGTACAGGTCAGGCGGAAAAGAGCCTCATATTATGAAGGCGGCAATGGAGGGGTTTGGAGATCCGGCGTACCGTCAGTTCCGGCCACAGTGTGACTGGGTTCCGTACGTCAATATGGCCGCACTTAGATTCCAGTAGGCGGAAACTCTGCAGCTTCCGGTCCAGAATAGGGCCTGCGGTAGGAGGGGGAAGGAAAGAGGAGGAAACCATGCGAGCTTCTGATATCCGCGATGAGGGTCGCCTCGAGAGGCTGTTTCTGAGGTGCGGGCCGGATGGTGTGGGGATCGAAGGCAGGGGCGGGAATGTCAAGGGAGAAGTACTGGGGAGTCCCGGGCGCTAAGTCTGAGGGGCAAGCTGTAGTACTCTTCCCCCCTATCTACCCCTGAAGGGGAGAGGAGCGGCCGGGGGCCGAACTGGGGGAGGGGGACTTGGCGGGAAGCTCTTCTTGGGGAAGGGGCCAAACATAGGGCTGGGATCCGAGAGGAATCGGGAGAACCCTTTGCGGAGCTCACAGTCAGTTACAGGTCACAGAGAGAGAATGGGGAAAATTAGGGTGGGGTGAGAGGGAGGGGACTTGAGGTGAGACACCTCCAGTCTAACTCGGCGGTTTGAGATCCATTAGGGGTGGGATATGGAGATAATTCAGAAAGGGTAATGTATTGTTAGGAGGGAATCTTATTCATCTCAGAGAGTCTGGAAGTTGGGGTGATCCTTCAGGATGGGGTGAAGGTGTGAATTTGACGTGTTTGAGAGCAAAAGGGGGAAACACGTGAGGTGTTACTGACGGGTGTAGTTTTAGTATCTCTGCTAGGGGATGTCAGTGAAATCTGGAGTGCAATGTGAGAAGTGGTCCAGGGGTTGGGAGAAAAAAACCAACTTGCCAACTAAGAGAAATACTGGGGAAACCGCAAATGAAAGGCCGGATATATTATGAGGGGTGGAGCTGGAGGTGGAGACTTCAGGTTTCAGGTGCCTTGGGGCTCCCTAGTAGGGGCTTTAAAAGACATGGTACTAATAGTTGGTGAAAATAGGCAGTGGGGACACTATTGGGCAGGGCCAGTGTTATTGAAGCCCAAGAAGATTGGAAAATGTGTGAGATGAAGGGATGGGGCTGTGCTGGAGGGGGCTCTTTCTAAGGCCCCATCCCCTTCTAGCAGGAATTACGAAATCCCCAACACTTCCTCCCTCTGGGGGATTTGATCCCCCATGGCCACCGATAACAGCATCATTGTGCTGGATGATGATGACGAAGATGAAGCAGCTGTTCAGCCAGGGCCCTCCCACCCACTCCCCAATCCGACCTCACCCCGGGCAGAAGCCCCTGGCTCCTCTCAGTCCCATGGGGCTGGAGGGAACAGTAGTTCGGGCGGCAAGAAATGCTACAAGTTGGAGAATGAGAAGCTGTTTGAAGAGGTGAGCTTTAGGGGAGAGGATTCTTGTACCCCAGGGAGAGGGGTGGCTGACTGGCTCTCCTGTCCTTTCTTCCCCACTAATCCCACCTTGCCTTCTTTCTCTCAACCCCTTCCCTTATCTCTTTCCCCCTCCCTTCTTCCCCTGAACCCTCCAGTTCCTTGAACTGTGTAAGGCGCAGACAGCAGACCACCCTGATGTGGTCCCATTCCTCTATAAACGGCAGCAGCGTGCCCACTCACTGTTTTTGGCGTCAGCGGAGTTCTGCAATATCCTCACCCGGGTCCTGTCTCGGGCCCAGAGCCGGCCAGCTAAGCTCTATGTGTACATTAATGAGCTCTGCACTGTTCTCAAGGCTCACTCAGCCAAGAAAAAGCTGAACCTGGCCCCCGCTGCCACCACCTCTAGTGAGTCCTCTGGGAATAACCCTCATGCAGACCCCTCCTCGGACCCCATGAATGCTGAGACCACTGGCTCTGAGGCCCCAAGGACCCGTGGTTCCCGGCGGCAGATCCAGCGCTTGGAGCAGCTGTTAGCACTGTATGTGGCAGAGATTCGGCGGCTTCAGGAAAAGGAACTTGATCTCAGAGAATTGGATGACCCAGACTCCACGTACCTGCAGGAGGCAAGGTTAAAGAGAAAGCTGATCCGCCTCTTTGGGAGGCTGTGTGAGCTGAAAGACTGTTCTTCACTGACAGGCCGAGTCATAGAACAGCGCATTCCCTACCGTGGCACCCGCTACCCAGAAGTTAACAGGCGTATTGAGCGGCTCATCAACAAGCCAGGGCCTGATACCTTCCCTGACTATGGAGATGTGCTGCGGGCTGTGGAAAAGGCAGCTGCTCGCCACAGCCTTGGCCTCCCCCGACAGCAGCTCCAGCTCATGGCTCAAGATGCCTTCCGAGATGTGGGCATCAGGCTACAGGAGCGACGCCACCTTGATCTCATCTACAACTTTGGCTGTCACCTCACAGATGACTATAGGCCAGGTAGGGATTAGTGAGATGCCCATCAATAACTCTCATATGTCAGATGTGTGGTACAAGGGGCATCTCTCTAGTCCCTTCTTCTAGGGTTTGGACTGAATACTCTGACTTTATATCTTCTCATATAGGCATTGACCCCGCACTGTCAGATCCCACCCTAGCCCGGCGCCTGCGGGAAAACCGGAGCTTGGCTATGAGCCGGCTGGATGAAGTCATCTCCAAATATGCGATGATGCAAGATAAGAGTGAGGAGGGCGAGAGACAGAAGAGAAAAGCCCGGCTCCCCCAAACCACCTCTTCCCACTCTGCAGACCCCCCCAAAGTCTCCTTGGATTCTGGTGAGGTGTGGAAGGGATACACTCTTCAGAGAAACCCTTTTCTTCCCTTGCACTGGCCAGCAGGGAGTCCAGGGTGACTGATGGGGGAGTTTGCAGAAGGAACACAGAAGTAGACTCTGGGGCAAGGGATTACTTAAAGAACTCCTTTGTCCCTCAGGGCCCTAGTGGAATGGTATCCCAGGAATGTCCTACCTCTTCCAAGGCTGAGACAGATGATGAAGAAGATGAGGAAAGTGAGGAGGAGGAGGAAGAGGAAGAGGATGAAGAGGAGGCCACAGATTCCGAAGAAGAGGATTTAGAACAGATGCAGGAAGGTCAGGAGGATGATGAAAAGGAGGAGGAGGAAGAAGGTATGTCAAGGAAAGTTTTTCCTCATGTGTCAGTACCCTCTACTCTATTGGGCATAAGGCACCTGTTCGAGACCCTTCCTTTCCTCCTCTTACTCCTAGTGTATTCTCAGCAGCATTCTTTCCTTAGTTCTCATGCTACCCCTCCCCTCTTTTTACTTTTCCAGGTAAAGATGGAGACAAAAGCCCCATGTCCCCACCACAGATCTCCACTGAAAAGAACCTGGAACCTAGCAAAGGGATCAACATGTCTTTGGGGGATCAGCAAAACAAAGGACTCATAGCATCACCATCTTCACTGTCAGAAAAGCCCCTGGCCCCTTCCAGTATAGATGCTGAAAGCAATGGAGAATACCTTGAGGAGTTGCCCCTGGAGAAAGAGAGCCCTGTGTCTCAGGTCTTTGAGCTAGAGATTGAAGCCTTGACTGTGGATAACACCCTGTCCCCTGAGGAAGGGGGCACTTCCTCTTCCAGGAAGCATTCAGAGGACCCCCTTACCACTGTCTTGGAAAATGGAGCAGCCATAGTCACCTCTACTTCCTTCAATGGAGGTGTCTCTCCTCATACTTGGGGAGATTCTAGTCCCCCCTGCAAGAAATTTCGAAAGGAGAGGCAAACGGGAGCAGGGCCATTAGGAAACAGGTAACAAGGAAGAAGAAGAGGGAAGCCAAGGAGGGATTGCAGGGGGCTTTCTGAGGAACATTGAGGAACTGAGTCTGTTGGGAGAGACTGACACTCCCCCTCCAGCCTCAAGCTCCGTACATTTACGTTTCTGTCCCTAGCTATGTGGAAGGACAAAGGGCAGTCCATGAGAAGACTGGGAAGAAGATATGTACCCTGCCCAGCCCACCTTCCCCTTTGGCTTCCATGGCTTCAGTTGCTGATTCCTCAACAAGGGTGGACTCTCCCAGCCATGGCCTGGTGACCAGTTCCCTCTGTAGCCCATCTCCAACCCAGCTGCCCCTAACCCCCCAGTTAAAACCACCCAAGTCTGGTACTTATAAGGTAAGAGGGGGAGGCTGTTTTTCCTTACTTCATTCTCTTTCAATGCCTGTTAATTTTCAGATGCTTTATCTGAATATTGCACTCACCACATCCTCTCTTCCTTTTTCCTACCCTAGTTTTAATCTGATGAAGCCTTCCCTCTGCTTCTCCTCCCCCTATATTCCAGACCTCTCTGACTCTTTGTCTCTCACTACCTTGCAGATGAGTGTGGCCACACAATGCGATCCAGAGGAGATCATCGTACTCTCAGACTCTGATTAGCTGCCTCCCCACCACCCCTACCCCAAAATGTTTGGGGATAGTATTTGGAGGATGGTGGGAAGCAGATGACTGAGGAAGGGATGGATTGAGCTAATTAATCCCCTTTGGGTGGTGTTTCTTTAAAAAAAAACTTAAGTTTTACACAAAACATTAATAAACAATAAAGTTCTTATTGTAATACTGTCTTGTCTTTGTCCTTCTGCTTTCCCGGATCGACACCAGCTGTTCTCTTGCTCAGGGTTAGCCGACCCCAGGGTAGCCCTGGATGCTCCCTTTCTAGCCTGCCTTCAGCCCCGCTCTCCAGGAGTTTCCTGGCCCTCAGGCTTTCCCCTTGCCCTTTGCCAGGCACTAAAAAATAAAAATGCTTCAGCACTTCACTTTCTCAGTTCGAGCGGTGGAAGTAAAAAGGCCAATCAGGAGCCGACTCAAGGTTATTCGACCAATCCTAGGCCCGGAGAAAGAGGGCGGGGTTTCTGGGGTACTGTCAGATGCGGAGAGATTTGGGCGATTAGATCCCGCAAATGCGTTGATGGCCACAGCTCCAAGGCCAAGACCTAGCCCTAATGGAAGAGGCAGGCTTACAGAATTAAAGGGGAATAAATGCTTCGGCCAAACTAAGTGCTGAGTCCTCAGCGAAGAAGAGACCTGGTACCTTTAAGGTGGAATGAAACAACTTTTTTAAAGGAGAAGTGGTCGAGTCTGCCGAGTATTGCCCAACGGCACGGGCGGGGTGCTTGACTGTACCTTTAAAGCCGGAGAAGTAGGAGGTGGAGCAG